>CAXHSH010001128.1:0-12862 GCA_964019135.1 Arenicola marina
ACCAGAATATTTCCCAGAAGTATGCACGCGAGTCATGGCTTTTCAAATATGGCGGATGAGGTCATATTGGCCCGATCGTGAGTGGTGCCATGGTAACTAGCTGTATAGGTACGCCGGTTAACTCCGCTACCACCTCACTCCGCCGGTAGTCATGGCTTTGATCTAATCTCTATTCCAACATGGCGACCATTAGCGCCGGCCAGAGCGGAGGTCAACAGCCGCAGAGATTGTGACATAATATCCCAAGTAAGCTGGCACGGTTGCTTCCATCACTTGGGATCAGTTCAATCCATCAGGACGCGGCAGACATTTCAAATCGAATAAATGCCTACGCCTGAGCAATTACGTCTAGGCTTGGCTGAGATCCGTGATTTACAAAATTTGCAAAGCCTGGGACATCGCGTTTGACAGTCTTGTTGTGAGTTCCGAAGGCAGTCGACAATGTGAGGTGACGTCATAATATTACGTCAGGTGTCATTATCTACTCAGCAATACGCGCGGGTTGCCTTGGCAACAGAGTACCACGGCGTCGCAAAGGTGTGAAAGGCTTAGTTGCTGCATTTGTGCCTTGTCGTCAAAGATCAAGAAATATCCCAGGGCTTATTTATAATGTTATGGTAATTAGCCTTTGCCACAGCTGATGATTTTGAATACTAATGAGCGAGAGAAAGTCGCCGTATGGCTTAACATGAGATGAGAAATTGAGGGAGATACAAGTTAATGAACATAAGGCCCTTTAGAATCAGGCAGGGCCATTTGTTTGGGTGTTCTGATAGGGAAAAATCAGAATCATTGTCGGCCTATTTAAGTACAAACTAGTCTTAACCCAACCTTTATAGGGTCTAGCTAGTATGCACATTCGCAAACTGAGAGATAGCGAGCGTTATCTCAACTGATGCACCCAATCCTCTAATTAAGCTATAATTATTCGAAGGACACTTTTGATGGTATTCACAATCTAAGGACCAATTAGGATCTTTACATCACCCGTCTGGTGGGGGGAAATGGCAGGGGGTCTGGGCAGAGGGGAGGGAGAGGGGGGGGATGTCATCATGTGTCTCTGTGGAGGAGGGTTTAAGCCAGCGAATCGGGGGTGAAGGGAGAAGGGGCCGGGGAATATGGGGGGGGGGGGCTGTGAATTAATACGTCGGGGGGGGGGGGCGGGGGCAGTGGGATGATCATAATATCCTTGGCCGATTATGCCCCACCCCTCTTCTTCCCTCCCATCGTCACTCGCTCTCGGATCATCCCGCCCACCCCGACACCCGCCGGCCTCTGCTGTGCCCCCCCCCTCCCACCCCCTCTCGGTCTGGGTCATTGGCCCGTCCCCGGCACGCGTAGCGGGCGGGACAGGCTCAGCCCTCCGCATATGGCGATTAGACGGGGCCCGGGGGGGGGGGGGGGGTGGGGCGCAGAGACTTGGAGCTGGAAGGGCAGAGGCGGGAAGGGGACCGGGCCTGGGGACTGGAGCCTGAGGGGTCGGAGGCTTGGGAACTGGGGGCCTGGGGATGAGAGGTTTGAGGACTAGGACCTAGGGGTGAGAGGTTGGGGACTAGGGCCTGAGGGATCGGAGACTTGGAGACTGGGGCCTCGGGATGAGAGGCCTGAGGACAGGGGTCTGGGAGGGAGAGGCTTGGGGGTTCTGGGGTGAGAGGCTTAGAAACTGGGGCTTTGGGGGTGAGAGGCTTGGGGGCTGGGGTCTGGGAGGGAGAGGCTTGAGGGCTGGGGCCTGAGGGGTGAGAGGCTTAGAAACTGCGGCCTTGGGGGTGAGAGGCTTGGGGGCTGGGGCCTGGGGGTTGAGAGGCTTGGAGGCTGGGGTCTGGGGGGTGAGAGGATTGGGGACTGGGGCCTGGGGGGTGAGAGGCTTGGGGGCTGGGGCCTGGGGGGTGAGAGGCTTGGAGGCTGGGGCCTGGGGGTGAGAGGATTGGGGACTGGGGCCTGGGGGGTTAAAGGCTTGGGAACTGGGGTATGAGAGCGAGAGGCTTGGGGGCTGGGGCCTGGGGGTGAGAGGCTTGGGGACTGGGGCCTGGGAGTAAGAGGCTTGGGGACTGGGGCATGGGGGTTGAGAGGCTTGGAGGCTGGGGCCTGGGGGGTGAGAGGCTTGGAGGCTGGGGTCTGGGGGTGAGAGGATTGGGGACTGGGGCCTGGGGAGTGAGAGGCTTGGGGGCTGGGGCCTGGGGGGTGAGAGGATCGGAGGGCTGGGGCCTGGGGGTGAGAGGATTGGGGACTGGGGCCTGGGGGGTTAAAGGCTTGGGAACTGGGGTATGAGAGCGAGAGGCTTGGGGGGCTGGGGTCTGGGGGTGAGAGGCTTGGGGACTGGGGCCTGGGAGTGAGAGGCTTGGGGACTGGGGCATGGGGAGTCAGATGCTTGGGAACTGGGGCCCGAGGGGTTAAAGGCTTGGGAACTGGGGTATGAGAGCGAGAGGCTTGGGGGCTGGGGCCTGGGGGTGAGAGGCTTGGGGACTGGGGCCTTGGGGGTGAGAGGCTTGGGGGGTTCTGGGGTGAGAGGCTTAGAAACTGGGGCTTTGGGGGTGAGAGGCTTGGGGCTGGGGGCTGGGGTCTGGGAGGGAGAGGCTTGAGGGCTGGGGCCTGGGGGGTGAGAGGCTTAGAAACTGGGGCCTTGGGAGTGAGAGGCTTGGGGGCTGGGGCCTGGGGGTGAGAGGCTTGGGGGCTGGGGCCTGGGGGTTGAGAGGCTTGGAGGCTGGGGCCTGGGGGGGTTAGAGGCTTGGAGGCTGGGGCCTGGGGGTGAGAGGATTGGGGACTGGGGGCCTGGGGGGTGAGAGGCTTGGGGGCTGGGGCCTGGGGGTGAGAGGCTTGGAGGCTGGGGCCTGGGGGGTGAGAGGATTGGGGACTGGGGCCTGGGGGGTGAGAGGCTTGGGGGGCTGGGGCCTGGGGGTGAGAGGCTTGGAGGCTGGGCCTGGGGGTGAGAGGATTGGGGACTGGGGCATGGGGAGTCAGATGCTTGGGAACTGGGGCATGGGAGTCAGATGCTTGGGAACTGGGGCTCGAGGGGTTAAAGGCTTGGGAACTGGGGTATGAGAGCGAGAGGCTTGGGGGCTGGGGCCTGGGGGTGAGAGGCTTGGGGACTGGGGCCTGGAGTGAGAGGCTTGGGGACTGGGGCATGGGGAGTCAGATGCTTGGGAACTGGGGCTCGAGGGGTTAAAGGCTTGGGAACTGGGGTATGAGAGCGAGAGGCTTGGGGGCTGGGGCCCGGGGTGAGAGGCTTGGGGGCTGGGGCCTGGGGTGAGAGGCTTGGAGGCTGGGGCCTGGGGGTGAGAGGCTTGGGGGCTGGGGCCTGGGGGTGAGAGGCTTGGGGGCTGGGGCCTGGGGTGAGAGGCTTGGAGGCTGGGGCCTGGGGGTGAGAGGATTGGGGACTGGGGCCTGGGGAGTTAAAGGCTTGGGAACTGGGGTATGAGAGCGAGAGGCTTGGGGGCTGGGGCCTGGGGGTGAGAGGCTTGGGGACTGGGGCCTGGGAGTGAGAGGCTTGGGGACTGGGGCATGGGGAGTCAGATGCTTGGGAACTGGGGCTCGAGGGGTTAAAGGCTTGGGAACTGGGGTATGAGAGCGAGAGGCTTGGGGGCTGGGGCCCGGGGGTGAGAGGCTTGGGGACTGGGGCCTTGGGGGTGAGAGGCTTGGGGGGTTCTGGGGTGAGAGGCTTAGAAACTGGGGCTTTGGGGGTGAGAGGCTTGGGGGCTGGGGGCTGGGGTCTGGGAGGGAGAGGCTTGAGGGCTGGGGCCTGGGGGGTGAGAGGCTTAGAAACTGGGGCCTTGGGAGTGAGAGGCTTGGGGGCTGGGGCCTGGGGGTGAGAGGCTTGGGGGCTGGGGCCTGGGGGTTGAGAGGCTTGGAGGCTGGGGCCTGGGGGGTTAGAGGCTTGGAGGCTGGGGCCTGGGGGTGAGAGGATTGGGGACTGGGGCCTGGGGGGTGAGAGGCTTGGGGGCTGGGGCCTGGGGGTGAGAGGCTTGGAGGCTGGGGCCTGGGGGTGAGAGGATTGGGGACTGGGGCCTGGGGGGTGAGAGGCTTGGGGGCTGGGGCCTGGGGGTGAGAGGCTTGGAGGCTGGGGCCTGGGGGTGAGAGGATTGGGGACTGGGGCATGGGGAGTCAGATGCTTGGGAACTGGGGCATGGGGAGTCAGATGCTTGGGAACTGGGGCTCGAGGGGTTAAAGGCTTGGGAACTGGGGTATGAGAGCGAGAGGCTTGGGGGCTGGGGCCTGGGGGTGAGAGGCTTGGGGACTGGGGCCTGGGAGTGAGAGGCTTGGGGACTGGGGCATGGGGAGTCAGATGCTTGGGAACTGGGGCTCGAGGGGTTAAAGGCTTGGGAACTGGGGTATGAGAGCGAGAGGCTTGGGGGCTGGGGCCCGGGGGTGAGAGGCTTGGGGGCTGGGGCCTGGGGGTGAGAGGCTTGGGGACTAGGGCCTGGGAGTGAGAGGCTTGGGGACTGGGGCATGGGGAGTCAGATGCTTGGGAACTGGGGCTCGAGGGGTTAAAGGCTTGGGAACTGGGGTATGAGAGCGAGAGGCTTGGGGGCTGGGGCCCGGGGGTGAGAGGCTTGGGGACTGGGGCCTGGGAGTGAGAGGCTTGGGGACTGGGGCCTGGAGGGTGAGAGGCTTGGGGACTGGGGCCTGGGGGGTGAGAGGCTTGGAGACTGGGGCCTGGGGGGTGAGAGGCTTGGGGACTGGGGCCTGGGGGTTGAGAGGCTTGGGGACTGGGGCCTGGGGGGTGAGAGGCTTGAGGACTGGGGCCTGGGGGGTGAGAGACTTGGGGACTGGGGCCTGGGAGTGAGAGGCTTGGGGACTGGGGCCTGGGGGTGAGAGGCTTGGGGACTGGGGCCTGGGAGTGAGAGACTTGGGGGCTGGGGCCTGGGGAGTGAGAGACTTGGAGACTGGGGCCTGGGGGATTAAAGGCTTAGGGACTGGGGCCTGGGGGGTGAGAGGCTTGGGGACTGGGGCCTGGGGGGTGAGAGGGTTGGGGACTGGGGCCTGGGAGTGAGAGGCTTGGGGACTGGGGCCTGGGGGTGAGAGGCTTGGGGACTGGGGCCTGGAGGTGAGAGGCTTGGGGGCTGGGGCCTGGGGGTGAGAGGCTTGGGGGCTAGGGCCTGGGAGGTGAGAGGCTTGGAGGCTGGGACCTGGGGGGTGAGAGGATTGGAGACTGGGGCCCGGCGGGGTGAGAGGCTTGGGAACTGGGGCCTGGGGGTTAAAGGCTTGGGAACTGGGGCCTGGGGGGTTAAAGGCTTGGGAACTGGGGCCTGGGGGGTGAGAGGCTTGGGAACTGGGGCCTGGGGGGTTAAAGGCTTGGGAACTGGGGTATGGGAGCAAGAGGCCTGGGGGCTGGGGCCTGGGGGTGAGAGGCTTGGGAACTGGGGCCTGGGGGGTTAAAGGTTTGGGAACTGGGGTATGAGAGCCAGAGGCTAGGGGGCTGGGGCCTGGGGCGTGAGAGGCTTGGGGACTGGGGCATGGGAAGTGAGAGGCTTGAGAACTGATGACTGGGGGTGGGAGGCTTTAAGACTGGGGCCTGGGGATGAGAGGCTTGAGGACTGGGGCCTGGGGGTGAGAGGCTTGAGGACTGGGGCCTGGGGGTGAGAGGCTTGAGGACTGGGGCCTGGGGGTGAGAGGCTTGGGGGCTGGGGCCTGGGGGTGAGAGGCTTGGGGACTGGGGCCTTGGGGGTGAGAGGCTTGAGGACTGGAGCCTGGGGGTGGGAGCCTTTTTGACTGAGGCCTGGGGGTAAGAGGCTTGGGGGGTGGTGAGAGGCTGGGGGAGGGGGGGGGGTGATAGGCTTGGAGACTGGGGCCTTGGGGGTGGGAGGCTTGAGGACTGGAGCCTGGGGGTGGGAGCCTTTTGGACTGAGGCCTGGGGGTGAGAGACTCGGGGGGTGGTGAGAGGCTGGGGGGGTGGGGGGTGATAGGCTTGGAGACTGGGGCCTTGGGGGTGCGAGGCTTGAGGACTGGAGTCGGGGTGGGAGGCTTGGGGGGGCGTGAGAGGCTTGGGGACTGGGGCCTGGGGGTGAGGGGCTTGGAGGGGGAGGGGGGGGGGGGTGGTGGAGGCTTTGGGGACTGGCTTATGCCAGAACCATGTTATCGATAACAGGAGCAATGTTGTGAAAAGGGGCGGTAGGTATAGTACGAATGCATCCAGCTCTGGGTGAAACGTGACAGGGCCCGTATCTACCATATATATATACATATATACATAGGCACAATAGTGGAGGGAAACTGATGCGGCTTCCCGCAGACTGACACCCCAGTCTCGTCCGAGGAGCGGCACACGATACGCACACGCTAAGAAAACAGCAATTAGCCAGATTTGCTACCGGAACACCGTGATTGTCCGGGAGAGAAGACGCGGCGCCAGGGCACCATGGACAGGCGTGATATGCCACAGGGAGTGACTCTTCCCAGAGAAATAACAGTTTTTGTCTATAGATTGCCTTCGTGTAGGCGGCTCCCACAAAGGGTTTTCGGGGGAGGCGCAAAACATGATGGGTGAAGATTGGTTACTGTCGCTTCCAGCCCCGGAGCTTACCTTTTTGCTGAAAGAGTTAGATTGGATAACAATAAGAGTGGCTGCGGGGGGTGTAATGTATCCTCATGGTAACCATGCCTACAACAAATAATAAGAAGTCTCTCTTTCGTTCTTTCATTCTGATGAATCAATCTCTTTCTTACATCGACGTCGTCGCCACATTAAAGTTTCCAGCGCCGCCCGGCGGTAATACAAAGAACCCGTTCCCGATATATGTCCAGCCTCCTCACCCCACCCCCCCAGCCCATCATTCGCCCACTCCCCTACCCCCCTTCAGTGTCACCAAACGGGTCAGCACAAAGCACAACGCCCCCAGGGAGGCTACCAAGGTGACGACGCCGGCTGAAGGCAAGCCATACATGTACCCCGCCAGAACCAGAAGACAAGACGCCAGCAACGCTATACCAACAGAATGATTCCTGTCGCCATTAGGAATGACTGACAGAAACAGCCTCGACTTGATACAGTGATACACCCTCACCCTCCCTCCTACCCCCCCCCCCGCTCCGACTTCATCTACCCCCCTACACCCCCTCTTCCTCCTCCTCCTCCTCTCTCTCTGCTTTCCCAATAATGGCTTAATGGCGGACTATGACAGCGCAGGTCACGTGGGAACAATGGCTTTGTCGTCTTCTTATTGAATCCAACAATCCATTTCGAAAGAAAGAAAGACAGAAAGAAAGAAAGAACGGGTACCGTGTTGACCGCTTTTCTCTTCGCGCCTCTTCAAGAGGGAGGGGGGAGGGGGGCTATAATATGAATTGTGCCGCGAAGAAATGGTAGAAACAAGAACCAAAGGTGAAAAAGTTGGCGGGGGCTTTTAACCACCAACCCAAGAAGAAAAGCTGTGGCGCAGTTTCGCGAAACCGACAAATGCAGGTCAGATGGTGTAAAGAAGCTTTGAACAGTGAGTGGGATGAGATTAATAAGCCGGTGGGGTGGGATGAAGTGAGGTGCATGGGGGTGGTTGAAGGGCACGTGGTTCGATATCTTGACTGAAGGCTTGGCAGTGTGTGGCGGTGTCGGCAGATCAATAGATCGTATTGTCACTTGGCCACTACTCAGATATGGTTCACTGGGGGTCGGGGGCAGGGAGGGGGATTGCAGGGGGGGGGGGGCGCAGGAAGGGTTGGGGGGGGGGGGGAGTGGTGACATCCAGGGGGCGACATGCTGGTTTCTGATGGTTAACCGGAAGTCGGTGTTCCATCGCATAGTAACAACCTGTTTGAAGGCATAATTGTAAGGTCGTGGCTGTGGTGGCGAGGCGTGGGTTAAAAGTGGTGGTGGGGTGGTGATGGAGGCGGTGGTGATAGTGAAGGTGGTGGTAATGGGGGAGGTGATCGATGTGGGGATAGAGTGGTGACTGATATTTGAGGATGAAGGTATCAGTGTTGCTGGTTGTGGTGTAGGAGGAGGGTGGGTTACGGGTGATGGTGATGGTGATGGTCACAGGTGAGGATGGGGTGGTGAAGGTGATGGTCACAGGTGAGGGTGGGGTGGTGAAGGTGATAGTCACATGTGAGGGTGGGGTGGTGAAGGTGATGGTGATGGTCACAGGTGAGGGTGGGGTGGTGAAGATGGTGGTGATGGTCACAGGTGAGGGTGGGGTGGAGTGGTGAAGGTGGTGGTGATGGTCACAGGTGAGGGTGGGGTGGTAAAGGGGATGGTGATGGTCACAGGTGAGGGTGGGGTGCTGAAGGTGGTGGTGATGGCCACAGGTAAGGGTGGGGTGGAGAGGTGAAGGTGATGGTCACATATGAGGGTGGTGTGGTGAAGGTGGTGGTGATGGTCACAGGTGAGGGTGGGGTGGTGAAGGTGATAGTCACAGGTGAGGGTGGCGTGGCGAAGGTGGTGGTGATGGCCACAGGTGAGGGTGGGGTGGTGAAGGTGATGGTGAGAGTCACAGGTGAGGGTGGGGGGTGAAGGTGATGGTGATGGTCACAGGTGAGGGTGGGGTGGTGAAGTAGGTGGTGATGGCCACAGGTAAGGGTGGGGTGGAGTGGGGAAGGTGATGGTGATGGTGATGGTCACAGGTGAGGGTGGGATGGAGTGGTGAAGGTGATGGTGATGGTCACAGATGAGGGTGGGGTGGTGAAGGTGGTGGTGATGGCCACAGGTGAGGGTGGGGTGGTGAAGGTGATGGTGATGGTCACAGGTGGGGGTGGGGTGGGGTGGTGAAGGTGATGGTGATGGTGCTTTGATGTAGCTACTTCAAGGACGTTCTAACCTCAAAGGTCATTCCGACAATGAATTGAGTAACGTTAAATCGGGTCATTTGATATGGAGTAGGGTCAACGTAGCGAGACGCCGCGTCTACCACTCTATTCCTTCCCACCCCACCCCACCCCCTGACTACCCAACCCTCCTCTATCGCAGACCTGCACAAACACATTTGCACAACTGAGACTCGAACCCACTGGGCTGAGCTTTTGGTGAGAGCTTGAGGATGAGAGATCAAGGCGATGATGGGGACAAGGGTCATAGGGAGAGGGGGGTGTAGGGGAGGCCCCGGACAAGGGTCATAGGGAGAGGGGGGTGTAGGGGAGGCACGGACATGGGTCATAGGGAGAGGGGTGGGTGTAGGGGAGGTCCGGACATGGGTCATAAGGGGAGGGGGGTGTAGGGGAGGCCCCGGACATGGGTCATAGGGAGAGGGAGGGTGTAGGGGAGGCACGGACAAGGGTCATAGGGGGAGGGGGGTGTAGGGGAGGCCCCGGACATGGGTCATAGGGGGAGGGGGTGTAGGGGAGGCCCCGGACATGGGTCATAGGGGGAGGGGGGTGTAGGGGAGGCCCGGACATGGGTCATAGGGAGAGGGGGGTGTAGGGGAGGTCCCGGACATGGGTTATAGGGAGAGGGGGGGTGTAGGGGAGGCACGGACATGGGTCATAGGGAGAGGGGGTGGGTGTAGGGGAGGTCCGGACATGGGTCATAAGGGGAGGGGGGTGTAGGGGAGGCCCCGGACATGGGTCATAGGGAGAGGGAGGGTGTAGGGGAGGCACGGACAAGGGTCATAGGGGGAGGGGGGTGTAGGGGAGGCCCCGGACATGGGTCATAGGGGGAGGGGGGTGTAGGGGAGGCCCGGACATGGGTCATAGGGAGTGGGGGTGTAGGGGAGGCCCGGACATGCGTCATAGGGAGAGGGGGTGTAGGGGAGGCACTGACATGGGTCATAGAGGAAGGGGGGTGTAGGGGAGGCCCGGACATGGGTCATAGGGGGAGGGGGGTGTAGGGTATGCCCGGACATGGGTCATAAGGAGAGGGGGGTGTAGGGGAGGCCCGGACAAGGGTCATAGGGGGAGGGGGTGTAGGGGAGGCCCGGACATGGGTCATAAGGAGAGGGGGGTGTGGGGGAGGCCCGGACATGGGTCATAGGGGGAGGGGGGTGTAGGGTATGCCCGGACATGGGTCATAAGGAGAGGGGGGTGTAGGGGAGGCCCGGACAAGGGTCATAGGGGGAGGGGGTGTAGGGGAGGCCCGGACATGGGTCATAGGAGGAGGGGGGGTGTAGGGGCGGCACGGACATGGGTCATAGGGAGAGAGGGGTGTAGGGTATGCCCGGAGATGGGTCATAGGGAGAGGGGGGTGTAGGGAAGGCCCCGGAAATGGGTCATAGGGGGAAGGGGGTGTAGGGGAGGCCCCGGACATGGGTTATAGGGAGAGGGGGGTGTAGGGTATGCACGGACATGGGTCATAGGGTGAGGGGGGTGTAGGATATGCAGGGACATGGGTCATAGGGAGAGGGGGGGGGGGGTGTAGGGGAGGCCCGGACAAGGATCATAGTGGGAGGCGGGTGTAGGGTATGCCCTTACATGGGTCATATGGAGAGGGGGGTGTAGGGGAGGCCCGGACAAGGGTCATAGGGGGAGGGGGTGTAGGGTATGCCCGGACATGGGTCATAGGGGGAGGGGGGTGTAGGGTATGCCCGGACATGGGTCATAGGGAGAGGGGGTGTGTAGGGGAGGCCCAGACATGGATAATAGGGGGAGGGGGGTGTAGGGGAGGCCCGGACATGGGTCATAGGGAGAGGGGGGTGTAGGGGAGGCACTGACATGGGTCAGAGTGGGAGGGGGGTGTAAGGGAGGCCCGGACATGGGTCATAGGGGGAGGGGGGGTGTAGGGGAGGCCCGGACAAGGGTCATAGGGAGAGGGGGGGTGTAGGGGAGGCCCGGACAAGGGTCATAGAGAGAGGGGGGTGTAGGGGAGGCACTGACATGGGTCAGCGTGGGAGGGGGGTGTAGGGGAGGCCCGGACAAGGGTCATAGGGAGAGGGGGACGTAGGGGAGGCCCGGACAAGGGTCATAGGGAGAGGGGGGGTGTAGGGGAGGCCCGGACAAGGGTCATAGGGGGCGGGGGGTGTAGGGTATGCCCGGACATGGGTCATAGGAGGAGGGGGGTGTAGGGGCGGCACGGACATGGGTCATAGGGAGAGGGGGGTGTAGGGTATGCCCGGAGATGGGTCATAGGGAGAGGGGGTGTAGGGGAGGCTTCGGAAATGGGTCATAGGGGGAGGGGGGTGTAGGGGAGGCCCCGGACATGGGTTATAGGGAGAGGGGGGTGTAGGAGAGGCACTGACATGGGTCATAGGGGGAGGCGGGTGTAGGGTATGCCCGGACATGGGTCATAGGGGGAGGGGGGTGTAGGGGAGGCACGGACATGGGTCATAGGGAGAGGGGGGTGTAGGGTATGCCCGGACATGGGTCATAGGGAGAGGGGGGGTGTAGGGGAGGCCCGGACATGGGTCATAGGGAGAGGGGGGGTGTAGGGGAGGCACTGACATGGTCATAGGGGGAGGCGGGTGTAGGGTATGCCCGGACATGGGTCATAGGGGGAGGGGGGTGTAGGGGAGGCACGGACATGGGTCATAGGGAGAGGGGGGTGTGGGGGAGGCCCGGACAAGGGTCATAAGGGGAGGGGGGTGTAGGGGAGGCCCGGACAAGGGTGATAGGGAGAGGGGGCTGTAGGATATGCCCGAACCGGGTTCATCCAGTGTGATCGTGGATGTCAGGTCAGGGTGAACCCTGAGGGGGGCACGTGGGCGTGTGACTGACCCACGGGCTGTACCTTCCCTTCTCCCGATTCCCAGGACCTAGTATCCTGACCCACATCCGCCCAGCCCCCCCCCCCGTCCCCTCCCCCCCCCCCCCCTCCCCGTCTAGTCCCTGAGATCCAGGCCGCGAAATCCACTAGTTTATATCGTGTACCAGGTAAGCACCGGTCATTCAGTGGCCATGGCTACCCCCCCTCCCTCCCTCCCCTCGTCTCATCGCCCCCCCCCCCTTCTCCACCTCACTCTACTCCTCCTACAAGTAGTAGTACATCCCCACGTCTTAACGGCCTACTTTCCCACCGCGATGTCCAATAGACTTCGACTGCATCAGTGACACTGTCAAAAGTCACCCAATTGACTCCCAGAATCTGAGAACCGTGTGGATAATGGCAGCCTGAAAACGGAACAAGGTGTGGCGTATACAAAGCTCGGGTGGCCTTTGTGTATAACCCCCCAGTCGCCACGGCAAACAAGGCAGGCTATGAACTCCACAGCCTCCAATTAAGCGGCAAACAAGGCCTTTGTGAAGCCTTGCAAGAAACTACTTAGCCATTGGCGGGGAAGAGAAAGACGCGCGTCCTTCGTGGAGAAAAAAGGCGGAGGGCTATAGGTAGATATATTGAGTATCCCCGGCGCCTCTGTGGCCAGCGGGTCAGCGGTAGTTAGTGTTACAGAATGACGAGCTGACGGGCTTGGGTTTTTGTCTCCGGGTTTTTACTCACAGTGAATTAAAAAGACATGGGAACCAGCCCAAGCGGCGCGCTATGAATGCCGGGTATTTGTCGGTCCTGGTACCGGTGTCCCGCGTTGGGTTACCGCAACTTCCGCGCGCCTTCAATGGCCCGGGCACCAGCTTGGTGACGAGGGGTCACCTCCTTGTTACACCTCGCTACCTCCCACAAAGAATGGCCACTGGATCGCCGAGGTGGCGGTGTCGGTGGCGTCGGTGGTGGTGGTGCGGGGGGCGGGGGGGGGGACGGGAGTGGGAAGGTTGGAGGAGGGGGGGGGGGTAGCAGGTGAGTGGGAAAGTGTGGGGAGGCGAAAGTGTTGTCCAAGTAAAGCTGGTTGTTAGGTTAGATATAGATAACCGTGGGGCCGTACTCAGCATGACACAAAGGGTCAGAGACAGAAGCTGCCTGGAGAAACAACATGGCAAGTCTCATGGATGGGCTGGGACGTCTGGTCAAGGCATATATACCCCTCACCCGCCCCTAACCACCCTGACATCCTTTTCACCCCACCCCCTTACCGATTCACTCTCATCCCCACTCGCCATCCCTGCCTGCAAACAACGT
>CAXHSH010001129.1:0-14194 GCA_964019135.1 Arenicola marina
GTAAATATAGACGTTGCGTTCAGTAATACGAGAACGCATGTAGCATTAGCACGGTGGCACAGGTTTAACAAATCGACAGCAATTAGCATTCAAACGATAAGATTAACTTAAGAGTTATTGCAGTCCGCTTTAGACCGTCTATAATAGGAGACCCCTTAGCCTTAGACCCTCTACAATGGGAGACCCTTTTAGACCGTCTACAATGGGGAGACCCCTTTAGACCCTCTACAATAGGGAGACCCCTTTAGACCCTCTACAATGGGGAGACTCCTTTAGACCCGATACAATAGGGAGACTCCTTTAGACCCTCTACAATGGGGAGACCCCTTTAGACCCTCTACACTGGGGTGACCCCTTCAGACCCTCTACAATGGGGAGACCCCTATAGACCCTCTACAATGGGGAGACTCCTTTAGACCCGATACAATAGGGAGACCCCTTTAGACCCTCTACAATGGGGAGACCCCTTTAGACCGTCTACAATGGGGAGACCCCTTTAGACCCTCTACAATGGGGAGAACCCTTTAGACCCTCTACAATGGGAGACCCCTTTAGACCCTCTACAAGGGGGAGACCCCTTTAGACCCTCTGCAATGGGAGACCCCTTTAGACCCTCTACAATGGGAGACCCCTTTAGACCGTCTACAATGGGAGACCCCTTTAGACCCTCTACAATGGGGAGACCCCTTTAGACCCTCTACAATGGGGAGACCCCTTTAGACCCTCTACAATGGGGAGACCCCTTTAGACCCGATACAATGGGAAACCCCTTTAGACCCTCTACAATGGGGAGACCCCTTTAGACCGTCTACAATAGGGAGACCCCTTTAGACCCTCTACAATAGGGAGACCCCTTTAGACCCTCTACAATGGGGAGACCCCTTTAGACCCTCTACAATGGGGAGACCCCTTTAGACCCTCTACAATAGGAGACCCCTTTAGACCCTCTACAATGGGAGACCACATTAGACCCTCTACAATGGGAGACCCCTTTAGACCCTCTACAATCTGGAGACCCCTTTATACCGTCTAGAATGGTGAAACTCCTTTAAACCCTCTACAAAGGTGAAACACCTTTAGACCCTCTACAAAGGGGAGACCCCTTTAGGCCCTCTACAAAGGGTAGATCTCTTTAGACCGTCGACAATGGGGGGACCCCTTTAAACCCTTGGCAATGGGGAGACCCCTTTAAACCGTCCACAACGTATTTTTAGCATTTACGTACTGGAGTAGGATAAATACGCCTGTAATGAAATAGACCGCAGCACTGCAGTTCGTTTAGTAATGACTGTATCGCCCCACGCCATGCTGGCTAAAAGTTATTGGCACTGTCCTTCAGATAGGCATTATGTGCGGAACAAAGTAATAAAGTACCATTTTATCGAATGGTGAATGGGAAAAAAAGGTTTGATATGTGGTGGCTCGGTAAACGAGACGCGGTGCCAATTATGTGCGGTATAATTACTAATTCTGTCTCTTTTCCGCCATCGAGCGCCGCACAATGCGGACGCGGCGAGAGAGGGGGTTACAAATCTGTCGCTCCAATTTGTGGTTGCTGCTCATTGTTTGTACAATCCTTTCATGGTTGTTTTGCTGGTATTTACTGAGGCCAAACCCCTCTAAGGGCCGAGGGGGGCGGGGGAGAGGGAGGGGGACAATAGATGCCCCGAGACTAGTCAATGCCCTTGTCTTAATGCATCCAGCGCCGCCAATCGATGGGTGATATTCAATAATGTTCACAGGGGTGACCGCACGCCAAACGGTGATGGAGACCTGTCCATTGTTTCACACCTAGGACTTACCCAGCTACTCCCCCCTCACCCCCCACCCCTGCTCGCACTCTCACCCCCCCCCCCCCCCCTCCGCTCCATCCACCCTGCCCTCTTGATCTCCACCTCCTGGGGCTCAATGGTCCAAACGCTCGCTTTCCCGCCAAAAATCACAGCCAGCAGACGACAATTGAACCTGAGCGCCAGGGACACCCGGAAATTGTTGGAAATTTAGCCCCCGGGGATGACGGGGTAAATACAGTTATACTCCAATACGCCAATCTGATTTTGGCGCCAAATCTCGCTGCGGCGAAGCGGGAGTCTAGTCGGGTCGACGGGGAGTGGGGGGCTCAGAAAATGGCACCCCCCCCCCACACCACACACACACACACACACACACCGCCCGCAGCGGTGGCTAAACGGGTAATGACAAACATTGGTCTAAAATGACAGACTTCTCTCGGCGTTGGAATCGATACGCTACGGCCACAATGGCGTCAATCGCTAGGGGGCGCCACTGACTAAATGGAGGATCGCATCCCCGTGGTTGCTGGGTGGCGCCACCGACTAATAAATGGAGGATCGCATCCCCGTGGTCGCCGTGTTGCGCCACCGACTAAATGGAAGATCGCATCCCCGTGGCCCGCTTGGCCAACGCAAGCGTCTACTAATTGTCCAAGTGCCACGTGCTCCCACTGTCGTACTAAAGCCATGTCCAGTGCCAGTGCCGGTGATGGCTCTACAGAACCACGGGACCCCAAGCTCTCAGGCTACCGCCCAGGATAATCGAGGAGTGAGAGAGGTATTGTGTCTGAGATATGCAAAGGTCAAGGTCATCACCTGACCGTGACCTTTAGTTACCGTGCACCTCGCCCCCCAAGTGTCCTCTAAAGACACCAGGTTTGAGCAACCCTCTAAAACCCGCTGCCCCCTCCCCACCCGGCCCCCCTGGGATCTGTGACCAAGATGCAGCTTTGGATGTGCAGATCAACCATCCCCACACCACAGAACGCACCACCCCGCCTCCCCTCCCTTGCTCCTTGTTTCCGTTCCCCCCACCCTCTCTTCACACCCCTGTGTGTCATCCTGTAGACCGATGGCTCCACGACTCGGGCCGGCCATTGTTTCTACGCTAGGTCTGTCGTCACTTCCGCCTTGGTGAGGAATGACCTTCTTCTGACAGATGTCGGAGGGTTTGTTGTCCTTGATGGATCGCTGGATGCACGGTGCTGGCCGCCTGCCCGTCGCGCATGGGACCACATCACTCCAAGACGATGGGTGGCTGGGGGCCGGGCGGGGGGGGGGGGAGGGGGGGGGGCTACGAGGGGGGTGGCGGCTCAGGAGATTGCAGGAGGGGGTGAGGTGTGTGGGAGAGGGGGGGGAGACCTCAGGGGAGAGGAGTAGTATGTAACGAACGGCAGTCCAGAAGATATTATTCACAGGGAACAACGCCCACTCGGCAGCAACAGTCCTACACATGTTATCTTCACTGATATTTAAAGCAATATATTCCATAATTTTTTGTATTACCAACCTATTCTTCATGTCAAATAAGTACATTCTGTCTTGAGTTTCAATCCTGAAAGCCTGCGGGCTATCCGGAGAGAACCATTTTGGTCAATGGAGCAGAAGTTGGTGGCCGGCTTTATATCCCTACGCCCCTGTTCGCAGTTCGCTATTTTGTGTGTGATGTCGACCCCGGCTCGCTATCACGTCCGCGCGCGATAACAATAAACCGCGCAGTTTTATGTTGAAATGTTTGTTTTACAGACTCAAAGAGATATAAAAACATATGCATCATAAATTTTGAGATACTTTAGTCTTGATTCTAAAATGTAAAAAATCTAAGATGGCGCATGTAAGCATATTGCTTTAACTGTTGCAGTTCTATCTGAATGCGGCACAACATGGCAACATATAACGCTCAGATGTCAGTTGTAACGAGGAAGGAAGGGGGTAATAAATGGTGTATGCATATTTAGATAGATTGGTGTTTGTGAGAAAGTATTTAACCATTATGTGTTTGATGTGTTGAATTCATAATATCTGGAATAACGTTTTAATCGGCGATGTTTTCTAACGGAATTACAAAACAAAAGAAGTAGTATGAGAGCCAGTCTCATACATACAGCGCACGAGCTCTTCAACGGGGAATCCTTTACATCACGAAACCTTAAATGATTGGCTCTGACTATGTTTTGAAGTTTTAACGCATCATATGGGATAATGGCCAATATTTCTAACAGCGCACCGGAATAAAATTAACAGATATTATATTTTCATGGCGTAATATATTGGGATTAATATCTTGAAAGTCCCTTTCGGACCTAGGAGCTGGACTTTAATGTCAAGGATCCATTAATTCATTTCGTGATTCTTGTATCCATTCATCCATCCACCCGTCTATCCTTCCGTCCATCCATCCATTCATCCATCCGTCCGTCCGTCCGTCCGTCCGTCCGTCCGTCCGTCCATGGTTAGGGGCGATACAGGTGGACTTCGGCCAGATAGTTGTCGCCATAATGCACCTTCACCTTATGGCAAGCTGCGGTCCGTAAAAACCGACCGGCATCCAGTACGTCTTGATGCCTTTGTTCGCCTTGCCACCCATAGTGAGCCTCCCTCAGCCTACCACGCCCCCCCCCCTTCCTCCTCTTCCTTTACGCCTGTCTACCGCCACACTTCCCCCACCCAAAACCCCGTCTCAGGCGTCCGGGCAATATGTCAGGGTATCACCCAAGTAACGCAGCGTCTCAACGTCGCACCCACGTTATCGTATTCAAACGTTGTTTATGGCGGGCGAGAAAATGGGGATTGGATGGAGGGTAATATAAGATTTACGAGCGGCTCGGCCCATATAGAAACGATCTACTTCCATATGCAAATAACTTAAGCCCAGTCGGGGAGCCCAAAACAATGAGTAATGAATCCTTAATATGGCAGGCAGCCTAGAGCTGCCACTTTCTCACAAGAGGGAGCTGTGAGCGACTAAGAGGGCAGCACTTGTAGCGGATGGCAGGTCTTGATTCTGGGGGACAATGGGTCCCAAGTCCACCGAGTGGCCCAACGTGGTCTCTGTGACCCCCCCCCCCCTTTCCCTCTCCCTTACTCCCCCTCCTCGCCTTTCCCGTCCCAACCCGATGTTGTAACAGCAACAGCGATTAAAAGCGGCGGGCAGCATAAGCGGCGGGAGACAGGGACCCGCAGGAAGAGGAGGACCAAGTGGTGTTATTAGCATGGTATCATCCCCTTCCCTCCCTCCGCGGTGCTGAAATTTCTCCAGCCTTCCAGTCACGTTGAGTTCAGCGCGTGGAGAGGGGGGAACCCATGAGGCAGGCTTAAAAAGGACTGCCTTGTAGCGTGGCGCCGCCTGGTGGCAACAAACCGCGTGCTTGCTTGACAACGCGGCGCGGCCCGGCGATATCCAAGCAACACCAACCAACCAACCGCAACACCGGAACTTGGTTTGAGCGCGCGCGCGCATGCGCATAGGCATGGGCATGCACCTCACGGAGTGGCCGC
The DNA here is from genome assembly GCA_964019135.1 of Arenicola marina. Classification (NCBI taxonomy): domain Eukaryota; kingdom Metazoa; phylum Annelida; class Polychaeta; family Arenicolidae; genus Arenicola; species Arenicola marina. The sequence goes on from CAXHSH010001129.1 coordinate 5,292, forward strand.
GGGAGACGCATTCCGGGAAGTATCGACGGTGAATCCGTGCGCACCCAACAACTACAAGGCCGGAATGAGGCAGTGTGGGAAGGGATGGAGGCGTGAAGGGGTGTGTGTGTGGGGGGGGGGCGATGTAGGGGGGTGGAGGTGGAGCGGGATGTCAGGGGAGGGGGTGGATGGCGGGGGGAGGGGGGATGTGGGGGGGAGGGGGTTGTGGAGGAAGTTGGTGAGGGGTATGGCCCGGACTCACCTCGCTGATTGACTCGCGGGGACACGCACCCCCCCCCGCGCCCCCCCCCCCCCACTACCCTCATGTTGAGTTATAACCCACCCCCTCGGAGAGCAATAGCTCTAAATACAACAGCGACACGGACAATGTCCACCGGGGACCGCCTCGGTATTGAAAGGTGGCCTGGGTCTGTGGTGGGGTGGGGCGGTCTGGAAAGGGGGGGGGGGGGCGAGGGGGGTGGAGGAGCTAGCCGCTCCATACCTTCTCACCAGATGGCGATGTTGACGGTGGAAGCTTGTACTTCTGCCTCGTCAGTCGTTGGGTCTGTGTCACTGATGTGAATGTGTCACAACCACAATGGATGACGAACTGGCTGAACTTACATCGTGTTTATGCATTATACATACCAACATTTCCTTATATCCTTCAGTAATCACACTAGAAATAATTTTTCTTTTCGTAAATACCACGAAACTCATTTTGCAAAGCGTATCCTATCCATCAACAACGCACAACATCGCTGCATATATCATATCCTCTTCTGTATAATATTACATAATAATATAATATATAATATAATCGTCTGTATAATGATACATAATCCATGTAAAGTAGCTTACGCGCCTTGATTCAAAACCCGACTTCATTCTTGCAGTCTGTAGCTGAACTAAACCGACTTGTGGCTGCAGGGTCCGACGTTCTCCCCTGTCAGAGCATGCTCGTGCAACAGTACCGTTACATTGGCATTCTCCTTACCCAAGTGCAGCCGCAACACAATAGACCGTTCCAGATACATCTATCGTCAAAGACAAACACTGCGTGTTTAGGGTCAGAAAACCGATTCCCGCATACGTATCCATGCGTGGGCGAACGGTTAGTTCAGGTATCCCACTTAAACGTTTCGTTTGTCCGGGAAAGGTTGGCTCTATGGTATTGTTATCCACAGCAATAAGAAAAAATGTTTCTACAAATTTCCTTTTACGTTTATTGAAACCACATCTCATATGTCACTAAAATAAGAACTGTCTGAAGCGTTCGCCGTTAGGCATGCCTGGTTGCTACGCAACAAGCCACAACAAGGCCCATGTCACGCGAGTATGCTCAGATTCGCATTGAAAAGCTACTGTATACCTGCCCACATCATCGCTTTAGAACAAGTTATAATGGGTATATATCGGATAAAAAGTTAAGTATTCTGCAAAATATATATTCATGCATTAAATTTGTTCCGCACTGAAGAAAATAAAAAAAAACGGGAATTTGACCGCTTTCCTGCCCGCACAGCGCAGTGAAAGTAATTGCATTGGCTTTCATATCAGCTGTTTTCGCGGTATCCTTTGACAGTCACGATATTTATCTATCCCCTATATTTTTCTTAGAAAAGATCAGGTTAACCTATGAGAAACCAGTCAAATGATGCAGCTATAAACCCGTACTCGCCTTTTGGGTGCTCCGTCTGCAATTGCGCAGCGCAGAGCGAGCTAGAGTTACCAAAAAATATTCGCATGCCCGAATTTCCGCCGCAGCAGTCTGTTGTTAGCGTGTGGCACTCGCCAGACTGTTACGTGCGGTTGCTGAACAGAGGACCAGCTCGATGGTGCTATTATAATAGTGGCAGTATGACAATTAGCAGGGGTCTGCAGGGGCGGATCTAGGGGGGGGAGGTAGAGGAATTGCAGCCCCCACTCCCCAGTCGCAAGTTTTCAGAGAGCACACCCCCCCCCCTCGGTCAAAGATCCAAAGATCAACCCCATCCCCCCCACTCCTTAGCAAATTCCTAGATCCGCCCCTGGTCTAAAAGGGATAATTGGCGACACGCCACACAGGCATATTTAAAAAATCGACATTCGACATTGACCCCTAAATTCCGACACGGGGGATCTGAAAAAGGGACAACGACACAGATTTTTGACACGGAACGTCATAAAAAATCGACATTCGACACTGAGAATGTTGAATCGACACTGGACACTGGACCTCTCCTTCCAGACCCCTATTAGCGTCCAACGCTACTGCCAATTTTCGCCATTTTAGTATTATTATTGGCAGCATATATGCAGTTTCCCCATTTGTTACAGTTTCTCTAGTACTGTAGTAGGCGTCGACCCCCACCCCCCATCCTCCTCCGACTCACTGATACCATATTGCTCTCGCCCGCTACATGATCTAACACTGACTGTCATCCCCCCCGCGGGGTGGGGGGGCAAAATGGTCACATTGCTTAACCCCGATGCCACCCGCACCCCCCCCCCTCCTCCCCCCCACCTGCGCCCTCTCCGTCAGTCCCGCTGTAACATCATCGAGGGTTTGGAAAACACCCAGCCGGGTGATTTTATAATTAGCGCTAAGTGTCCCCTCCGCTTCACAAATCCTTGGCTGGCTGGCTGGCTGGCTACCTGTCCCAACAACATGCTGGCCATGAAAACTGAAACGTCCCTCGGCACGAGAAGCTTGTCACAGGCTGCCCCAAGAAATGCAAAAGTACCGCGGTCTTTGTAAAGTTCGTCGTTTACATTCTACGGGCGACCACTTGGTAGTGAAAACGGAACATAAATCTTGTATTTCTTCCCTCCAACCACCGCAGCGCGAGGCCCAAAATGTATTTTTTTTCGGTCCGCCCAATTCGTCATAAAATAAGCTGTGAGACACGCGGAAGTAACACAATCCGCATTCCCGCCCATTACGGAAATGACGTCATAAAGTGTCGCATGTTGCCAAGTCGCCGCTGTAAATTGCGCGGTCGACCGTCTATGGCTGCCTATCATTCCTTAAATGAATCACGCAAAAGGCTCTCAGAACAGAAATACGAGGCGGCTTGCCACTGAGACAATCCCATTTTCTGTAAGCAGCCAATAATAATACAAATATTGGTCATGTGACCCACTGCATAAAGATGCAAGAATGAGTCATGGGCCCAAAGATGGCGAGGCAAAGACATGGATTGAAGCGGAAGCCGCGGTGCTATACCAGTCGAATATTGGACAAATATTGAAGCTATAGTGACACTGTTCTGAATCTGAAAGTCAACGATACATTCTTCCACTTTGGACAATATTATAACGCGAGCCAGGTTTCTAAGCCGTGAGATGCCGTTATGGCAGGGTAATACAACAACATTTATAAGTACAATTCACACTGTTCGAGGCGTGTAGACGAAAAACAACACTAGAGTAACTTTTGTCAGTGTACATAGAAACAAAGGATAGCATCGAGTGCAGTATACAATCTATTTGCCAGCAATATTGTCGCGATTAACCGAAGCTGGCGACGTTTGTCGGGTCAGAACAGACTACATGTAATGGGCTGATATGCGCTTCAGGTATACGCTATGAAACATTGACCATCCGCATTATAAAACACTGATCATTTTGTATCTGTTGAGTGTGCACAGCGATCGTATGCTAAATTGTGTATCTTTGAAACATGTACAGAGGTAAAAATGTTAAAAAATAGCTATCTATAGAGTGTGCACATATTTAGGGCGGATACAGAGATCAAGGTGTAGAGTTGAATATCTATAGAGTGTGCACATGTTTAGGGCGGATACTGGGATCAAAGGGTAGAGTTGCATGTCTATAGAGTGTGCACATGTTTAGATCGGATACTGGGATCAAAGGGTAGAGTTGCATGTCTATAGAGTGTGCACATGTTTAGGGCGGATACTGGGATCAAAGGGTAGAGTTGCATGTCTATAGAGTGAGCACATGTTTAGGGCGGATACTAGGATCAAAGGGTAGAGTTGCATGTCTATAGAGTGTGCACATGTTTAGGGCGGATACTGGGATCAAAGGGTAGAGTTGCATGTCTATAGAGTGTGCACATGTTTAAGGCGGATACTGGGATCAAAGGGTAGAGTTGCATGTCTATAGAGTGAGCACATGTTTAGGGCGGATACTGGGATCAAAGGGTAGAGTTGCATGTTTATAGAGTGTGCACATGTTTAGGGCGGATACTGGGATCAAAGGGTAGAGTTGCATGTTTATGGAGTGTGCACATGCTTAGGGCGGATACTAGGATCAAAGGGTAGAGTTGCATGTCTGTAGAGTGTGCACATGTTTAGATCGAATACTGGGATCAAAGGGTAGAGTTGCATGTCTATAGAGTGTGCACATGTTTAGGGCGGATACTGGGATCAAAGGGTAGAGTTGCATGTCTAGAGTGTGCACATGTTTAAGGCGGATACTGGGATCAAAGGGTAGAGTTGCATGTCTATAGAGTGTGCACATGTTTAGGGCGGATACTGGGATCAAAGGGTAGAGTTGCATGTTTATAGAGTGTGCACATGTTTAGGGCGGATACTGGGATCAAAGGGTAGAGTTGCATGTCTATAGAGTGAGCACATGTTTAGGGCGGGTACTGGGATCAAAGGGTAGAGTTGCATGTCTATAGAGTGTGCACATGTTTAGGGCGGATACTGGGATCAAAGGGTAGAGTGGAATATCTATAGAGTGTGCACATATTTAGGGAGGATACAGAGATCAAGGTGTAGATTTGAATATCTATAGAGTGTGCACATGTTTAGGGCGGATACTGGGATCAAAGGGTAGAGTTGCATGTTTATGGAGTGTGCACATGTTTAGGGCGGATACTGGGATCAAAGGGTAGAGTTGCATGTCTGTAGAGTGTGCACATGTTTAGATCGGATACTGGGATCAAAGGGTAGAGTTGCATGTCTATAGAGTGTGCACATGTTTAGGGCGGATACTGGGATCAAAGGGTAGAGCTGCATGTCTATAGAGTGTGCATATGTTTAGGGCGGATACTGGGATCAAAGGGTAGAGATGAATATCTATAGAGTGTGCATATGTTTAGGGCGGATACTGGGATCAAAGGGTAGAGATGAATATCTATAGAGTGTGCACATGTTTAGGGCGGATACTGGGATCAAAGGGTAGAGTGGAATATCTATAGAGTGTGCACATGTTTAGGGCGGATACTGGGATCAAAGGGTAGATATGAATATCTATAGAGTGTGCATATGTGTAGGGCGGATACTGGGACCAAAGGGTAGAGATGAATATCTATAGAGTGAGCACATGTTTAGGGCGGATGCTGTGATCAAAGGGTAGAGTTGAATGTCTATAGAGTGTGCATATGTGTAGGGCGGATACTGGGACCAAAGGGTAGAGATGAATATCTATAGAGTGTGCACATGTTTAGGGCGGATACTGGGATCAAAGGGTAGAGTTGAATGTCTATAGAGTGTGCACATGTTTAGGGCGGATACTGGGATCAAATTGTAGAGTTGAATGTCTATAGAGTGTGCACATGTTTTGATCGGATACTGGGATCAAAGGGTAGAGTTGCATGTCTATAGAGTGTGCACATGTTTTGATCGGATACTGGGATCAAAGGGTAGAGTTGCATGTCTATAGAGTGTGCACATGTTTAGGGCGGATACTGGGATCAAAGGGTAGAGTTGCATGTCTATAGAGTGTGCACATGTTTAGGGCGGATACTGGGATCAAAGGGTAGAGTGAAATATCTATAGAGTGTTCACATGTTTAGATCGGATACTGGGATCAAAGGGTGGAGTTGCTTGTCTATAGAGTGTGCACATGTTTAGGGCGGATACTGGGATCAAAGGGTAGAGTTGCATGTCTATAGAGTGTGCACATGTTTAGGGCGGATACTGGGATCAAAGGGTAGAGTTGCATGTCTATAGAGTGTGCACATGTTTAGGGCGGATACTGGGATCAAAGGGTAGAGTGAAATATCTATAGAGTGTGCACATGTTTAGATCGGATACTGGGATCAAAGGGTAGAGTTGCATGTCTATAGAGTGTGCACATGTTTAGGGCGGACAACTGGGATCAAAGGGTAGAGTTGCATGTCTATAGAGTGTGCACATGTTTAGGGCGGATACTGGGATCAAAGGGTAGAGTTGCATGTCTAGAGTGTGCACATGTTTAAGGCGGATACTGGGATCAAAGGGTAGAGTTGCATGTCTATAGAGTGTGCACATGTTTAGGGCGGATACTGGGATCAAAGGGTAGAGTTGCATGTTTATAGAGTGTGCACATGTTTAGGGCGGATACTGGGATCAAAGGGTAGAGTTGCATGTCTATAGAGTGAGCACATGTTTAGGGCGGGTACTGGGATCAAAGGGTAGAGTTGCATGTCTATAGAGTGTGCACATGTTTAGGGCGGATACTGGGATCAAAGGGTAGAGTGGAATATCTATAGAGTGTGCACATATTTAGGGAGGATACAGAGATCAAGGTGTAGATTTGAATATCTATAGAGTGTGCACATGTTTAGGGCGGATACTGGGATCAAAGGGTAGAGTTGCATGTTTATGGAGTGTGCACATGTTTAGGGCGGATACTGGGATCAAAGGGTAGAGTTGCATGTCTGTAGAGTGTGCACATGTTTAGATCGGATACTGGGATCAAAGGGTAGAGTTGCATGTCTATAGAGTGTGCACATGTTTAGGGCGGATACTGGGATCAAAGGGTAGAGCTGCATGTCTATAGAGTGTGCATATGTTTAGGGCGGATACTGGGATCAAAGGGTAGAGATGAATATCTATAGAGTGTGCATATGTTTAGGGCGGATACTGGGATCAAAGGGTAGAGATGAATATCTATAGAGTGTGCACATGTTTAGGGCGGATACTGGGATCAAAGGGTAGAGTGGAATATCTATAGAGTGTGCACATGTTTAGGGCGGATACTGGGATCAAAGGGTAGATATGAATATCTATAGAGTGTGCATATGTGTAGGGCGGATACTGGGACCAAAGGGTAGAGATGAATATCTATAGAGTGAGCACATGTTTAGGGCGGATGCTGTGATCAAAGGGTAGAGTTGAATGTCTATAGAGTGTGCATATGTGTAGGGCGGATACTGGGACCAAAGGGTAGAGATGAATATCTATAGAGTGTGCACATGTTTAGGGCGGATACTGGGATCAAAGGGTAGAGTTGAATGTCTATAGAGTGTGCACATGTTTAGGGCGGATACTGGGATCAAATTGTAGAGTTGAATATCTATAGAATGTGCACATTTTTATGGCGGGTACAGGGCTCAAAGGAAAATTATACACTGAATATCAATCATAATCTCGACATATTGAGGTGTCAACGACCCATAGGATACGGTGAGGTTGATAATTGGCTTGAGACGAAGCGCCGGCGTCGGTGCTTCCTTCTGAATCATACAACAATCACTGGTGTCATCCCCAGCTCACCGATTATCGCTCGTCGGGGTCCCTACAGGTCGTCACCTTCCCGCTGAGATAGCGCCTCGCTTTCATTGTCCGCCATTGATCGCCATGAGATAACTGCTCACCATCACAGATCAGATCGGAATCATGTCTGACGCCTAAAAGCCCTTCTCCACGGCGAAAAAAACAGGACGCTAATTTCACATTAAACCCCATGAGTAGAGTGTCGTTACAATCTGGCACTTCGGCGAGATGAAGAGCCTTCTTCTCGGAGGTTGACACATGTATCACGTGATCAATATGCAGAGATCGCTAGGGCGCGCGCCCGCGTGTCTTTGTTCAAGATGGCGGCGCTTTCAATCCTTGATTTGATGGAGGGTTCTTTAATGCAGTGGCCCGGATGTACGGTCAGTCCCGGGACAAAGGACGCTCATCCCGACCAGGTGCGCCACCTAGTGGCAATGGAGACTGGTACACATAGCCGGGATTACGTAAGTGACGTCATAATGGAGTAACGCGGGAACAACACGTGGAGAGCCGCGTGTTGGACTAAATGCCGAAAAAAGTCACAGAGATCCGATGCGATTCATGCCGAGAGACTTTTACAGAACGGTAAATACAAGCGTGCAACATAAATCAACTACTTAAACAGGGTTAAAAGACCCGCGATGATTTTCCTGAATACTTCGTTCTAAACTCCTGATGAAAAGGGTGAAGGGAGCCCCACTAACCCCCCCCCCCCCCTCTTACCTCACTTTACTTTCACATGTCTTGCAGTGTCTCCATGGGTCACTGATAATTTAATGGTTTACCTTCAGTGCGGACCTGCATGCGTCGGTTTATGCGCGTGTGGGCTTCCCTGTTTAATGGTGACTAAAAGCTAAAATGTTTCGAGTTAAATGGATCATCAGTAGTACCGTTGGTTTGCGCTCACGACGCATATTACACTTGGATAATAGCGTTCCATAATGGATTAAGCGCAATGCCCGGTGTGGGTCCCGTTCCCCTCTAATGCCCCAGTGCATAATTTCGCGGTTGATGTCCGAGAAGCGAAAAAACAAAAAAAACAGCCTGCGGATGAAAACGTCCCCGCGGTGGTGTTTTGAGCAATCACGTGACTGGTCGACGGACGCCAGGCGGCACGGACACGCGGCACGACTTAACAAGGGCTTCTCTCGTTCTCTCTCGCGTCGCACGGGATCTCCGCGACGAGAATTGTGACAAATCCCTCGTGTAATCTAAGATGTCGTTCGGCGGCTGATAGATCAACTGTGTGTTGCCTAAAACCGGGCGATCGCTCTGAAAGCGCTGGGACGCCATGGCGACAATGGGTTCACCCACTTGCCATCTGTCCGTTCTGTTCTAGTCTTTCCTCTCCATGGCTTCGTAGGCTGTCCGCTCTCATCAAGTTCTCCTTCCCTTAAGCTGTCTTTCTTTTCCCCTGGTTCACTCTCGTTTCTATCTCTCCCTGTCTCGCTCTCTTTCTCTTCTTTGTGTTCTTGCTCTATCCGTCCC